>CAUYPK010076561.1:0-23877 GCA_963574355.1 Loris lydekkerianus
TTCCAGCTCCATCCATGTAAACATGAAAGAGGTAAAGTCTCCATCTTTCTTTAAGGCCAGCAGGTAGGTTTTTACAGCTTCCCACTTCCCACCTGATCCCCTTCCAGTGACATTTACATCTTCCTGTGTTGATTTGTGCCCATCAATTAACTCTCAAATATTAGAGATGACAGGTATTATTTGTTTTTTTTTTTCATTCCTGAGATACTTCACTTAAAGTAATAGTTTTCTGTTCCATCCAAGTCACTGCAAAAGACGCCATTTCATTTTTTATGCCTGAGTAGTACTCCATGAGATATAAATAGCTCATCTTGTTTATCCACTCATGAACTGATGGGCACTTGGTTTGATTCCACATCTTTGCAATTGTGAATTGTGCTGTAATAAGCCTCCAAGTTCAGGTGTCTTTTTGATAAAATGACTTATTTTCCTTTGGGTAGACACTCAGTAGTAAGATTGCTGAATAGAATAGATTTTTCCTACTTTGAATAGCCCATAACCATGTTTGTCCCTATTTTTAACCCAAATCTCAATCTTTTGTTTTCTGTTCTTCAATTCTTGTGGAATGGGGAATGTTGCTAAGCTTATGTTATGTAATAGACTATATGATATTTTAAACTAGTTATAAGCTCACTCCTCTGTTCCATTTAAATCTAAATAGCTTCAATTTTCTCATTTTTCACTAGTTCTCAGAATGTTTACTTTCCAAGCCTTTAATAAAACCACAGAAATGACTCATTTCCTGCTAGCCTAGGGCTTAACACTGTTTCCCTCAGGCTGTAAAGAGGCAAATGTGTGAATAAGAAAAAATGGTGTCTTTCCAGAGAGTAAAAACCTGCCTGTACTTTGTTAACATTTCAAAGTCAAATGAGATTCCTTCCAGGCCTCACACTATTCTATTCCCATTGGGGAGTTTTTATGAGGGTTTGTACCCCTTAAATGTCTAAGACTATATTTGGGGCACAGAGCAAGGATATTTTCCTTTACTTAAAAGTTCACAAATTGACATTTTCCCTATACACCTGCTGATGGCCACTCATCATCTTCTCTATTTTTAACTCATCTTCTAGGTCAAGTCCTCAAATGCCCTCGTGCTAAAGTCTTAGAAATTAAATGGCATAGGGTGCTAACCAAGGACCAAGGAAAGTGTGCTCTCTGGTCAGTGTGGTGTAATGTGCAGCGTGCCACAAAGTCTCTCAAAGTCAGAATTAGTATAGGGTATAAATGTCTTAATACAATAACTAAGTAAACAAGATGAGGTATATATTAACCAGTGTGATGTAAGTGTTCCTAATTCCGTGTGAAATCACCACATTGTATCCCACAAATGCATTAATGTATACGTGATCTATATGTTTATAATTTAATAAAAAATAAAAAAAATTAAGAAATTAAAAAAATTTTGGATACAGAATGAAAAGAATAAAGAATCTTTTCTTCTCTTTTCTTTTAAGACAGGGTCTCACTCTGCCCAGGCTAGAGTGCTGTGGTGTCATCATAGCTCACAGCAACCTCAGACTCCTTGGCTCAAGCAATCCTCCTGAGTCAGCCTCCCAAATAGCTAGTACTACAGATGTGCACCGTCATATCATGCCCAGCTAACTTTTCTATTTTTTCTAAAGAAAGGACCTCCAATAAACAGTATAGTGCAAATATCCTTATGATAAAAGGATTTTTTTCCTTCTGGGTAGATGCCCAGTAATGTGATTGCAGGATCAAATGGGAGATCTAGTTTGAGTTCTTTGAGAATTCCCCATACTTCCTTCCCAAAAGGTTGAATTAGTTTGCAGCCCCACCAGCATTGTAAAAGTTTTCCCTTTTCTCCACATCCATGCCAGCGTCTGCAGTTTTGAATCTTTGAGTCTTTGTGATGTGGGTCATTCTCACTGGGATTAGAATATCTCAGGATGGTTTTGATTTGCATTTCTCTGATTATTAGAGAAGATGAGCATTTTTTCATATACTTGTTAGCCATTCTTCTGTCTTCTTTAGAGTAAGTTCTAAAAATCTCTCTTGCCCATTGATATAAGGGGTTATTGGCTCTTTTATGTTGTTGTTGCTTAATGTGAAGGACATTTTCACTAGACTGTTTATTGCAGCTCAATTTACAATTGCCAAAATGTGGAAACAACCTAAATAACCACCAACCAAGAAATGGATTAACAAGCTGTGGTATATGTACACCATGGAATACTATTCAGCCATTAAAAAAAATGGAGACTTTACATCTTTTGTGGTTATCTAGATGAAGTTGAAATACATTCTTCTTAGTAGAGCATCACAAGAATAGAGAAGCAAGAATCCAAAGTACTCAATTCTGGTATGAGGAAATTGATGTAGACTTAGAACATGGTGGGAGGTTCAGGGGAATAGAGGAGTGGAGAGAGGGAAGGAAGGAGGGGGTTGTGGGGTCACAGTGTATGACACATCTCTTGGGGATGGGACATTATTCTTAGAGGGACTCTACCTAGCAAATGCAAAATGCTCTTGACCCTCAATTATTCCCCAACAATAAAAAAAATAAAATAAAATAAAGAAAGGATCTCACTCTTGCTCCGACTTCTTTTTTCAGCCTAGTTTCGTTGATTCTATCAGAATTTGACTGTAGAAGAGATCAACTTTAGTAGAATTTTGTGGTTTTCATGGACATATAATACCTAAAATGTGGTTTCATTGGACTTCATGAAGGAAAATGAAACTGTTGAGAAAGGTTGAACTTGTATCTTATGTAATTAGGACTACATACCGTTTATTTTGTTCATTTGCACAGACAAAAGTGTATAGAAAACCCAAATGTTGGATCAGCTGTTTTCCTTAACTGGCCTCACATCTTCATCAGCGTGACCCAGGGGCCGGTCTCTGTCTGGACCTTGTGGAGTCGCCATGGTGCAGAGCCCTGTGCCCTGCACATTTGGCCTTCCCTGTGCAAACCTGCATCTCTTCAGGTGTCAGTGTCCTTTTTATTCTGTTTTCATCATGCATACCGTAAATTGCTTAGAGAGCTTTGGCAATTTTCTATTTCTATTTATTTTCTATTTTTTACTTTCTATCTGATATGAAAATGTTCTCTGAGATTCTGTATTCTTGGAGCCTCTTGTCTTCTCAACTCTTCTAACATTTTCTGTGAGGCTTTGCATTTGAAGAACCCTCAGTTACTTTGAATTAGGAAACAGAAAATGCAATCATGACCTGTACAGAACCATAAGACACTCAGCAAAGCACTCAGCAAAGAGTTCAAACTGTTAGATTAAAACCATGTAATCTGTCAGGGGAGGCAGAAAACACTCAATGCTGTTGGTGCACTGGGTGCTCCCGGTAGGGTCTAGCTCTCCATGCCGTATCAACAGCCAAGGCACAAAGGGCATTCATCTCTGCAAATGCATGCCGATCTTTATTCTTAAATTACATTAGAACTTGAAAATGGGGCAAAGGTATCAGACTAGAAGTAGCCTACAAGTGCCACTTTCAAATCAACAAGAAAAAAAATACTCTATTAAAAAGCTGACAAGTGACATCAACAGTTTTCAAATAAAGATAGACAAATGTCCAGAGGACATATGAAAAATGCTTGACATTTCTAATCATCAGAGAAGTACAAATTAAAACCACAATGACAGACCACCTCCTCCCTCTCAGAAATGTCATAATTAAGATATCAGAAAACAGTTGATACTGGCATGGAAACAGAGGGAAAGGAACACTTATACACTGTTGGTGGGACTGCAAATTAGTGCCTCCTTTGTGGAAAACAGTAGGGAGATTGCTGAAAGAAATACAAGTAGACCTACCTTTGTATCCAGAAATCTAGAAATTCCACTACTAGACATCTACCCAAAGGAAAAGGCAACATTTTACCAAAAAGACACTTTCACTCTAATTTTTATCACAGCACAATTCACAGTTGCAAAGATGTGGAATCAACTTAAGTGTCCAACAATTCATGGATGTATAAAGAAGATGTGGTGTATATATATACACACACATATGTATCTATATATATACATACATACACACACACACACACACACACACACACACACACACTGTGGAGTACTACTCAGCCACAAAAAAGGAATGGCATAATGTCTTTTGTAGCAACTTGGACTATCTCAGCAATGGAAAAATAAACACTGCCTGTACTCTCTAATAATTGGAAGCTGAATGAAAGATACACAAGTACAAAGAGGTGTTAAGATTATTGGAATCCAAGAAGGCGGAAGGGTGGGAGGGGTGAAGGGTAAAACTCACTTGGCTGGTACAGTGATGGGTACCCTGAAATCCTGGCTTAAATATTACACAAGTTAACCATGGAGGAAGGGTATTTGGTGGGATCTCACCTACTGTGCACAATGCAAGGCACATTTCAAAACAACTAAGAGTAAATTATAAATGTCAAACAAAATACGCAAGAGAAGTGATGGTTGTGTTAATTAGTTTGATGTAAGCATTCCACATTGTATATCAAATCATCACATTGTACCCCATACATGTATACAGTTATAATTTAATGAAAATTAAGTTTAAAAAAAGGATTTAACATATTAAAAAATACTGGTACTGGGCAGCACCTGTGGCTCAAAGGAGTAGGGCGCCAGCCCCATATGCCTAAAGGTGGTGGGTTCAAACCCAGCCCCGGCCAAAAAAACAAACAAACAAAAAAAAAAAAAACTGTTATTGCCTTAGTATTTTGAAATAAAAAAATAAGTATGATATAAAACAATAACAGTCCATGTGTTAGCTTCTCCTTTCTTGGAACATTTCATTTAGAAGAATAGTTCCCATGTCACCGTGTTCCTTACAGCTGAGTGGTCCTGCATACTGCGCACACACCACGTTTACTGACCCACCCGTGTATTGGTGGGCACGTGGGCTGTTTTCACATCTTTGCAATTGTGAATTGTGCCCGTAAACGTTCAAACGTTCAGGTGTCCTTTTTATAAAATGACCTTTTTTCTTTTGGATATATACCCAGCAGGGGATTGCTGGATCAAATAGTAGGTCTACTTTAAGTTCTTTGAGGCATCTCCATACAACTCTCCATAGAGACTGCACTTGTTTGCCGTTTCACCAAGAGTGTATAGGAGTTCCTTCCTCTCCGCATCTACAACAACATCTGTTACTTTGGAAAATTTTTAATATGAGCCATTCTCACTGGAGTTAGGTGAGATCTCATTCTGGTTTTGGTTTGCATTTCCCTAATGATTAGAGATGTTGACCATTTTTTCATGAGTTTGTTGGCCAGTAGTATATCTTCATGTGAAAAGTTCCTGCCCAATTTTTGGGCAAAAGGGGGTTGTTTTGTTGTTTCTTGCTGACTTGATTGAAGTCTTTGTAGATTCTGGGTATCAGTCCTTTGTCAGGTATACAATGTGCAAATATTGTCTCACATTCTATGGGTTGTCTATCTGATCTTTTGGTTGGGTCCTTGGCTTTCTAAAAGCTTTTTAACTTGATTAGGTCCCATTTATTTATTTTTGTTGTTGATGTGATTGCTTTGAGGGTCTTCTTCGTGAATTCTTTGCCCAGACCAATATCTATAAGAGTTTTTCCAACATTTTCTTCCAGACATTTTATAGTTTCCTGCTTTGGTTTAAGTCTTTTGTCCATCATGAGTTAATTTTTATGAGTGGTGAGAGGTGCAGATCCTGTTTCAGTCTTCTAAATGTGGCTGTGCAGTTTTCCCAGCACCATCTATTAAACAGGGATTCTTTTCCTCAGTGTATATTTTTATCTGTTCTATTAAAACTCAGATGGGAATAATGGGAATATGAGGATGATTTTATCTCTGGGTCCTCGATTTTGATCATTTTCTCTGTCTTTGTTTTTGTGCCAGGGCCATAGAGTTTGGTTACCACAGCCCAGTATAGCTTAAAAATTAACACTTAAGTGTACACATGAAAATCAAGCTGGAGAGGGGGTAAAGGGGCTTGGAAAATTCACACTTTTGTGTACAGTGCACATTTTGTGGGTGAAGGGCACACTTAAAACTTTGTCTCACTCTGCACAAAAAATTATGTAAATAAAACACGTGTACCCCTTAAAAGAACAACAACATAAAAAGAACTTGAAGATGAGAATAAAATTGATTCTTTATGAGCCAGACTTGGAAAAATGAGAGTCAAGTAAATACCCATGAGATATGAAATTATAGATAATTTAATATAAAATATAACAGTAGTCCATTTCTTTAAATCCCAACCACTTTAAGCTACAAGGCTGACAAAAAGCCTTCCTGGCTGCCCCAGCCCCACTGTGTCCCTCCTTTCGAACCCAGACCATTTCTCTTAGTTATTTCTACGTTTCTTGCTCTTCCTAAGTTCCAGGTGGTAGTGATTTTTTCTGGGTAAATATTGATACTTCATAAATGCTATAAGCATAATTGTAGTTTTTGAGGAACCCAGGGTCCAACAGCTAATTTTAGGGATATTTTTACTGGTGCTGGCTTAAAATGAACTAACAGATCAAATTTGGGATCTAAAAGGTGGTAAGAAGCTGGGAAGCTCAGGGACAGAATGAGGGAGGGCAGACAGAGAAGAAGAAATGCACCTTCTTCATTTTGCCCATAACTGGACCTACCCCAGGGTTAGTTGGTCAACCCCTTTGTAAAATGAAGAGGCCACAGCAGCCTCCATGAACTTTCTAATAATCTACATGTGTTCCAAAACAGAGAACTTGAACACTGACCATTAACACACAGGGGAGCAACTAAAACTGTAATTTGGAAATGACCAACTCATTTTGATCTCTTAAAGAAAACTAAAAAGTGAGTGATTGCAGTTCATCATGAATCAGAGTAAATATTTACTGAGTTCTGCGTTATATGCATCCCAGCCTCTCCTTCCGAAGTTATGTGTTTATTACCTCCAGAAATATTGGCAGCTGATCCCAATATTACCCTATTGCCTTATAGGGTTGTTGTGAGAATTAACTGAGATTGTATTTGCAATCAACGAACAAGATTTATACTAAAGAACACTATGTTTGGGTTTTGTTATATTATCACCATTATGGCCAATTTTTTAAAGGGTAAAATCTTTACCTGGAAGTCAGAAGCTGACTATTTTTTTAATAAAATAGAAACAGGCATTTTGAAAAAGTTAAGAAGGCAGGGATGAGAATAGTGTCTAGTATGTTACGAAATATCACAGGATATTCTGAGAACTTAGTGAAACATCTTTAGATAATGGTATTTAAGATAGCCTGGGCACTGAAGGGTTTGAGTTATGAATATTTTAGTTAAATTTTTCTAATATTAACTGTATGACTCTAGACAGCAACTCTATAGGGTAATTATATCAATAGCATTATTTTATGAATCTGGAAACTAAAAATAAGAGGAGCAGGATGGAGCCAGAATGTTAACTTCACGTCTGACTCAGGTACCCTCAATATACTGAACAGTATTAGAACCGAGACAGACTCCAGAAAATTTTTTAAATTCACATTTTTACTTTAAGAACTAAAGAAATGTATTGATGAAAAGATGGCTGTGATGGGCCATTTATTATGCCAAGCAAACAGGAATATATTTGGGTTTTATGAGTAGTATACATTCTGTTTATCCTCGCCCATAATTCAATGCATACTCAATTCTATTAATATTAGTTTGCTACAACTGCTATAACAAATTACCACAAACTGGGCATGTTAAGACAACAAAAATCTATTCTCCCACTTTTCAGAGAGGCTGGACGTCTAAAATCAAGTCATCCTCGGAGCTGGTTCCTTCTGGAAATTCTGGGAACATCTTTCTTTATCTTCGTCCCAGCTCTGGTTGTAGAGCTCTGTGGTTTACAGACACACACCCCAGCCTCTGCCTCCATCTCCTCATTACTACCACGTGTTCCCAGTCTTCCTCTCCTGTTCTTACGGAGAACGTCAGAAGAACTCATTTCCAAATTACAGTTTTAGTCCTGACCCAGCCACTGGACTTAGTTCCCCATCCTAAACACAGGATGATCTCATCTTGAAATCCTTAATAATATCTAGATATACTCAATTTCCAAGTAAGTTCACATTGTGTGGTTCCAGCCTGAAGTGAATTTTAAACAAACACAATTTAAGCCATGAAATCCACCATTATTTATTCAAGAAATAAAGACTAATGTCTTTTCTCCTGCCTACCTGGTTCATTGTCCAATATATCCTAGAGCAAATTATTATTACATTTCTAAATGTAACTCTGTGTGTGTGTGTGTGTGTGTGTGTGTGTGTGTGTGTGTGTGAGATTTTACATGGAGACTTTATATCTTTTATATTTACCTGGATGGAGCTGAAACACATTCTTCTTAGTAAAGTATCACAAGAACGGAAAGCAAGTGTTCAATGTACTCAATACTAATATGAAATCAATATCTAATCAACCAGATGCCTACACAAAAGAAAAGCATGAGTATATTCTAATGGGGGGATGGAGGATACACGCATATATATCCTTGATCACTCTGTTAAAGCTTTTTATTTTATCCATACAATTGATTAGAAAATATTTCAATCATAATTTATGTAATAAATACCCATGGACTCAGCACACACAGATCAAATAATTTTTAACATTTTGTCTCACATCTCTTTTTTAATTTAATGAAAATAAACTATACAAGCACAAGTAGGGTCCTGCCCCACCTGATCCTTGTTTTGTCCAACAGTTGGGGTATCCCAGCCCAATGCATACATCCCTAATCTTACAGTCATGTGTCTAGATTTGTCTTTTATGTGTGTATGTGTTTTATTCCTGCATTAATAGCATCTTGATGTGCTGAGGTACATAGCATTTTAATGCTTTGCTATATTCAATAGTATTCTTTTTAACATTTACCTGTTTTCATTTCTCAGGTGAAGTTCAAGTTGTAGTTGAGCCCTTCATGCAGGTGATGTGCTGAACACCCTTACATTAGGTGAGAACTTGCCGATCCCTCTCCCACTTCCCCTTTCCCACCTCCCTCCAACCTCTCATTAGAATATACTTGTGCTTTTCTTTTGTGTAGGCATGTAGTTGATGATACATTGATTTCATATTAGTTTTGAGTACATTGGACACTTGTTTTCCATTCTTGTGATACTTTACTAAGAAGAATGTGTTTCAGCTCCATCCAGGTAAATATAAAAAATTAAAGTCTCTAACATTTTTGTGGCTGAATAGTGCTCCATGGTACACATAAAACATGGTTTGTTAATCCACTTATGGGTTGATGCGCACGTGGGTTGCTTCCACATCTTGGCAAACGTGAATTGAGCAACAATAAACATTCTAGTGCAAATGTCCTTGTGGCAAAATGATTTTTTTCTTCTGAGTAGAATAGATACCTAATAATTATAGGATTATAGGATCAAATGGAAGGTCAACTTTTAGTTCTTTGAGGATTCTCAAAGAACTACTTTTCATAAAGGTTGCCTTAGTTTGCAATCCCACAAGCAGTACAAACATGTACCCTTCTCTCCACATCCATACCAGCATCTGTAATTTTGGGATTTTGTGATGTGAGCTGTTTTCACTGGGGTAAGGTGATATCTCGGAGTGGTTTGAATTTGCATTTCCCTAATGGCAAAGAGTATTTTTTCATGTTTTGGGCCATTCATTTGTTATCTTCACAGAAATTTCTATTCAAGTCTCTTGCCCACTTATACATGGGGAAGTCTGAGTAAAACTTAAAGCATTTCTACTCTGAACTGGAACAAGACAAAGATGCTTATTATCACCACGGTTGAGTACAGCATAGCGCTGGAAGACCTAGCTAATGCAATAAGATAAGACAAGAGATCAAGGGTATTCAAGTGGGGACAGAGGAGGTCAAACTTTCATTCTTTGAAGATGACATAGTTTTATACATGGTAACTCAACTACAAAGCTTGTAGAAGTGCTCAAGAAATAAAGTAACATCTCGGGATACAAAATCAATGTCTAAAAATTATTAGCCTTCATATATGTCAATACAGTCAATCTGAGAATCAAATCAAAGACATAATTCCTTCCATAGTAGCTTCAAAGAAAATGAAATATCTGGGATTATATCTAATGAAGGATGTGAAGAATCTCTATAAAGACTACTATGAAACCCTAAGAAAAGAAATAGCAGATGTTAATAAATAGAAAAACAAACTTCATGGCTGGGAAGAACCAATACTGTTAAAATGTCCTTACTACCCAAAGTGATCTACAGATACAATCCCCATCAAAGCAGCAGCATCATACTTTGAAGAACTTGAAAAAGTAGTGTTTCTTTTCATATAGAACCAGAAAAAACACTGAATAGCCAATACAACTTTAAGTAAAAAAAACAAATCAGGAGGCATAATCAGACTTCAGATTATACTACAAGTCTACAGTGACAAAAACAGCATGGTACTGGCACAAAAATAAAGATATTTTGGAATAGATATTATGGAATAGAATAGAGAACCTAGAGACAAACCCAGCCATGTATCACCACCTGCTCTTTAATATACCAAACAAAAGCACGCACTGGGGAAATGAATGCCTATTTAACAAATGGTGCTGGGAGAACTGATAGCAACATGTAGAAAGCTGAACTTGGACCTACATCTCTCAACATGGAGAAAAAATGACTTTGGATAGGTAAAATATTTAAACTTAAGTAATTACACATTGCCCATATCACAAAATCCCAAAGTTACACAAAACAATAGTAATTCTAGAAGTAATTGTGGGGAAAACGCTTGACAAAATCAACCTGGGAAAGATTTTATGAAGAAGACCCCCTCAGACAACTGCAGCAACACCACAAATAAATAAATCGGACCTCATAAAGCTAAAAAGCTTCTGCATAGCTAAGGGTACAATACTAAAGCAAATGGACAGCCTTCAGAATGGGAGCTAATAACTTGACAAAGAGCTAATAACTTGAATCTACATACTATTTAAATTCATAATCAAGAAAAAACAATATTATGGTTTCGATATTTAAAAAAATTAAATCTGACAAAGAGCTAATAACTTGAATCTACATACAATTTAAATTCATAATCAAGAAAAGAACAATATTATCGTTTCGATATTTAAAAAAATTAAAATTACATAAAATAATCCATTTATTTACAATAATCTAAAATTCTAAATATTGTGAATGAATCACATTTTAATTATCCACATTGTCAACTGGTGAAAATTATTTTATTTTGGGGTAGGTGGGTGATAAACACAGCACCAGCATAAAAATCACTGTTCATTACTCTTCCCAAATACATCTCTAAAAATGCATGCCTGGAAACAGAATAGTATTTATTGACAATGCACATCTTCAACTTTCTAAAATACTGTCAAGTTGATTTACAAAAAGATTGCAACACTTTACATAGATTAATAGTTTCTGAAAATTTCCATTTCTTATATTTTAACCAACATCTAGTATTTTCAGGGAAAATTTAAAACATTTTTCTTTTCCTGGGTCAAGAATGGTGTATCATTTTGACTTGGGATTAATGATGACTGTATAAATGCAACACCAAAGGCAGGATGCATTATCACAAAGGTATCTGTAAGGCAGATTTATTAAAATTGAACACTTCTAAAAAAAATTAATCATTTCTGCCACGTGAAAGACACTGTCAAGAGAATGAAAGGACAAGGCACAGACTGTGAGAAAATATTTGCCAAAGGTGCATATGACAAAGAATTTATCCAAAATATGCGAAGAACTTTCAAAACTCAACAACAGGAAATTGAATAACCTAATTAAAGAATGGGTAGAAGGCTTGAACAGACACTCAACAAAGAAAATAACAGGTGCAAATCAGCAATGAAAAGATGCTCCTGACCACATATCCTCAGGAAAATGCAAATTCGAAGGACAGTGAAATTCCATAGCACACATTAGAACAGTTCCTTTTGAACTGAGCCAATGGTATGTTTGTATCAAGGGTGCATTAAACAGAGTTCTTCCAAGCAACAGAATCAGTAAGACCCACAGATATGTACAGAGAGAGATTTAATATAAGGGATTGGCACCCACCATTCAGAAGCTGAGAAGTCTCACGATTATCAGGAGAACCAGGAAAGCCATTAGCATAGTTCCAGTTTAATTCCAAAGGCTGATAAATAAGAAGTGCCAATGTCTAGGAGCTGGAGAAGGCAGCTTCTCCAGTGCACAGAGAATGAGGGAGCCCTCCTCCCCTCGCTCTCTGTTCTGTCCAGAGTCTTGGTGGGGCAGGTGATGTCATCAACACTGGGGAGGGAAGATTTTCACTCAGTCCACTGACTCAGATGCCACTCTCTTCTGTCACACCCTCAGAGGCACTGCCAGGAGTGACACCGTACCAGCTCAGGGGGAAGCCTGTAGTGCAGTCAAGTTCACATGTGAAATTCACCATCACAACTGGAAAGGACAGAGCAGCTTTGGGCTGGACTCTGTTTAGCAAGGACCGAGTAAGATACATTCTGTCTCTTGCTGTGAGAGAATCAAGAACATTGGAGGAAAGTGAAGTACATTAAACAAATTCTAATAATAAAGCATAAAGAAGGCAGTGGAGCAGCTGTGAGAGGGAAACACGCCGTAAATAGAACCAAGATGCTCCGAGCACAGTCGACTTAATTCCTGCCACAACCGCAAAGCTCTGCAGAGTGCTCTCAGCTGTCAGATAAATCTAAGAGTGTTTATGGTCTGGTCAAATATTGTGCTCCCACATTAGGGAGTTTTAGTCCAATAGTTTCTGGTTTTATTGGTCAATTTGATCATGATTTTAAGTGCTTGAACATTTGCATAATGAGAAAAATAATCTTTCGAAAAGCTAGTGGTTGACAATTAATTGAACACAACTGGTTGATTTACTTTTAATTAATAAAACTGCTGTCTCCAATGTATAAGGCGATGTTGCTGGGGAAAGGCCAAATAGTCCAGATATAGGAGAGAAATATGTATGTTGCATGAAATAAACAACAACATAGGAGAATGTGCAATTAGGTTTAACTTCCTTTCACTTAAAAGATACACATTTGTTCAACGGAAGGCACAATGAAAATAAAAACTGGTTTATAAAACTAAATACCTGTTAAACTAGGACAGAGAAAATTCAGTCTTCAAAGCAAGATTTCCTCTATGCGCTCACACTGTATAAAGCAACAGTTTGTGTCTCTGTTATTTCCTCTCTTCCTATAAAATCCACAATTCTAAAACTAAGTCAGAATTTTATCTTTCAAAAGGCTTTCAATACTTGAAAAGCACTTTGCCGATGTTGAAACAAGTGTCCACCCTACTCTCCCTCCCTCTCTCAGTACCTTTTTTCCTGTCCTTGAAACACACACAACAGGAAGATGGTAATACGTGAACTTATCTCCATACAACCTCTTCCATCTCATAGGTAAAAAAAACACACATGTTACAGAGGATGAACTGAAACAAGGGAAATAAGAAACACGACTTTTTATCTGGTTATTTTATTTTAGTTATTTTTCTTTTTTTTTTTTTTTTTTTTTTTTTGCAGTTTTTGGCTGGGGCTGGGTTTGAACCTGCCATCTCCAGCAGGTGGAGCTGGTGCTCTACTCCTTTGACCTCCAGGCACTGCCCCATCTGGTTATTTTTTTAAACTTAAGAACTTAAGAATTGAGAAAAATGTGACTGAGGGATGCTGCTTTATTGATAAGTAACTGGAATCATGAGCGTTTTCTACATGACCAGGGTTTGAGACTCTTTTTCAAAACAAAGGACTCTTTGGTCTTGGGATCAATACATGTAGACCAGTGGTTCCCAACCCGTGGGTCACGACCAAGGAAAATATGTCCTGCGTATCAGATATTTACATTATGATTCATAACAGTTGCAAAATTACAGTTATGAAGTAGCAATGAAAATAATTTTATGGTTGGGGGTCACCACAACTGATAAACTGTATTAAAGGGTCGCAGAGCATCAGGGAGGTTGAGAACCACTGATATAGAGGGTGATGGTGCGCCAGAGCTCCTTGGAGGGGCACCGGCCCCCCAACTAAAGCAAGTGACATGACCTCATGTGCTCCCCGAAGAACATTGCCCTAAGATGGAAAAACTTCTTTCTCTGTGGACATACCCAGGCTAGAAAGAACAATTAGTTAAATGTTCACAGAAAGGAATGTTACCGGAGGGCTTTGCAGGGTTGCAGCTGGGGGCTGTGCACCTGTGGAGGTTGCAGGCAGCTGCACTTTGTTCCATTTGCCTTTTAGTAAATTGTCCTTCTTTAGTTTTAGGGAACTAATCAAACAGAACAGACAGCAAGGCCGCTGTTGTGGTTAAGCCTTGAGCAAAGTGTTCTCGATTTAGATTAACTGTGCATGTGTCCAGCAGCATATGTACTGAACAAAGAATTTTTTGGCAGTTTCTATGATTTCACCATTATTTGTTCCTTTTTCTATTTCTATACCTTTTTTTTTTTTTTTTTTGACTAGTGTCGTGTATAAAAAACACCCAATAAATGTGGGTAGTCACTGAGCACCCGAGCGAGCCTCAGTCTCCCTTTCATAATATTCATTTTGTCTGTGGTGCTTTCCTCCCCATCTCCGAACATCTAGTTCCGAGCACAATAACACTCCTTCTCCATCCAAAAGGACTCTTCTTTGGTCAAGGAAACCACGTGGACAGATGTTAAATTATAGAGGCAAGTCAAAATAGACACCTACAGACAGCACTTATGGGCAACTGTTTCAAGGACTTCATCTCTGACAAGACAGATGACTGAGAGAGGATTGTGAACTTGAAGAAGTATTTGTTTATTCTTTTTTAAAGCTTTATTTTATGTATTCAATGCAAAATTATTGTATATATTTATGCCGCACAATGTGATGCTTCAATACATGTATACGTTGTGGAATAATTGAATCAAGGCAATTAACACATCAAATATGATATATAAAACCCCAAAGCACAGGTAATACAGGTAAAAGTAGGTAAATGTGATTGCATTGAGTTAAAAAGCTTCTGCATGGGAAAGAAAACAATTAACAGAATGAAGAAATAACCAACAGACAAGGAGATAATATGTGCAAACCATATTTCAGTTAAGGAGCTAATATCCAAAATATATAAAGGACTCAAAGTACTTGATGAGAAGAAACAACCCTATTAAAAATGTATAAAGGACATGAATAGACATTTCTCAAATGAAGATGTGCAAATGATCAACAGAAATATGAAAAAAAAGTTCAACATACCTGGCCATCAGAGAAATATAAAGTGAAATATCTGTTTATTCTGAAAGGAAGGACTACATCATGTGAAAATACAGATAATAAGATGTCAAAGAGTGACAGGGACCAATGATTTGTGGCAAAGTAAGAATATGGATAGAAACAGGTGGCCAGACACGGTGGCTCACGCCTGTGATCCAAGCACTCTGGAAGGCTGAGGTGACTGGATTGCCTGAGTTTAGGAGCTCACAACCAGCCTGAGCAAGAGTGAGACTCCTGTCTCTACTAAAAATATAAAAACAAGCCAGGTGTTGTGGCAGGCACCTATAGTCCCAGCTACTCAAGGGGCTGAGATCACTTGATCCCAAGAGTTTTACCCAGAGAGACAGAGTGAGACTCTTTCTCAAAACAAAACAGAAAGAAAGAAAGAAAGAAAGAAAGAAAGAAAGAAAGAAAGAAAGAAAGAAAGAAAGAAAGAAAGTTCCTGAGAAGGGAAAGACAGCCAGGTTTTGAAAGACTGAGAACTGGGCTTTAAACAAACAAAATAAACCAAATGATAAAAAGAGTTGAGTTTCCATGGCAACCCAGAAAGGAAGAGAACAGGTTCAGAGAAAGGGAGCTGATGTAGATAGATGATTAATAGATATATGATAGATAGATAGATAGACAGAGACAGATTTTTGCACTGAGAAAAGGCAAAAACAAATAGTGTTCAACTTATACTTGAAGAAAAAGTGCTGATATTGGGTAAAGACAACAAAATGTATTGCTGTATCAAAGAAGAAAATGCAAAGCAGAAGGCAAAAGTTAGACCAAGGATGTCAGGAGCTAGATAAATTCAGAGAAAGATAAAGTGAAAAATGTGTTTTTTATGTTTTTTAACTTGTGTATGTACACACACACACACACAAAAAAAAAAAAAAAAAAAGTGGAGGAAAACGTACCAAAGTTCACATTACTAGCTAATTGTGTTGTTGGAAGAGCACATCATTTTCAATATGGTATTTACAGTTTACAATGCATTCCAATTATTACAGTACATAATGTATCGTTTTATTATCAGGGAAATACCATGAAGTAGATTTTAAAATGCCCTCGTAACTTTCATAAAACAGTCTACATTAAACTTCCCTATTTTAACTATTCCATAACAAGGTTTTATGGAGAGAATATAGAAACCTGCTTTGAACAAAATTACCTTAGAAGTAACTTGTATTCTAAAAATTGAATCATTCCTAAAGCATTTCACATGTAGAAACACACACACATCAATGTGGACTGTGACTCAGAAAAATCGTGTTTTCAAAGTGGTGTTTGAGACGCGTTATCCAACTGAGACGTTGCAAATGCTGTGCGGTCCTAGGACACCGGAGCTTGACTGTGGGGATGCTTTGCTTCCACTGTGTACAGACAAAGAATGTAGCAAAGAGAGAAAGTGTACAGGGAGAGGAATTGGCCTGCTTGCTTCATTTTAGAAAGTGAACATAGGGCGGCGCCTGTGACTCAGTGAGTAGGGCACCAGCCCCATATACCAAGGGTGGCGGGTTCAAACCCGACCCTGGCCAAACTGCAACAAAAAAATAGCTGGGCATTGTGGTGGGCGCTTGTAGTACCAACTACTCAGGAGGCTGAGGCAAGAGAATCGCCTAAGCCCAGGAGTTGGAGGTTGTTATGAGCTGTGACGCCACAGCACTCTACCGAGGTTGACAATGTGAGACTCTGTCTCTAAAAAAAAAAAAAAAGAAAGACAGTGAACATAAGTTTTCTCCACGTGTCAAACTGGAGCCAAGCCCTGGGATTTTCACTCTGCTGATTATGCCTTGTGTTGCATGGGGATTGATAATAAGTCAAATTCAAAGACCTACTTCTCAGACTTAATGACCAAAAAAACCCTAATGCTCTGAATCAAACTCCAGATATTTGGATGCCAGGGTTACCTACCTCCAAAATTTAAACTTATTATTCACATTGCAGCCCCATGCAGCTGGTATAGATATACTTCTCCTATAGATGCAAGAAGTCCTGTTAGAGACCTGGGATAAAAAGAACTATTTTGTTGTAATGTTTTGATTAGGGAGTTGGAAATCTCAAGTCATGCCCCAATTCTGTCACTGAAAACAGGCTGTCTCGTTGGAACGAGTCAGTCAATCTCTGTGGGCCTTAATTATCTTATAGTGAAGAAACTGGGTTAGATAAACTGAAGTGTTATTTCTATTTCAAAAACTCTTAGCTCCAAATGGGGTGACCTCTTAATTCCTGAGTCCTTAGTTTCAAAATGCTCTCGAGCTTATTCAGAGTAACTCATAAAGTGATTCTTGAACTTCTGCCTAGAAGGTAAGCAGCTTAGACATTGTCACCCCCAGCCTTACGGCAAGGAAAAAGCTGAATACACTGAAAATTGATGACTCTTGTTACATCACACAAGGAATCAAAGCCTTTGCAGGGCGAAACCCTGCAAGCAGAGCTGGAGAAGCAGCTGCACAGGTGCAGAGAATCACTTCTTAACCTAAGCAGAGCCCTTCACTGGGGCTCGCAACCGTGGAAATCAGACCAAGAGCACGGCATGCCTCAGACCTGATTTAAGAAGAAGGCTTCAGGAAAACTAAAAGACAGCATTGGAGACAAAAAGAAAAAACACTAGAGGAAATGTTGCTCTCTGACTGCAGCAGCTATAGTAAATAGCTTTAAAAAAAAAAAAATTAACCTCTGGATATGAAAATGTACAATCTCAAGCTAAAAGTCTGTTTACCTAAGTTTCATTTACTCAAACATCATGTCTTGATCTCAAAAAAAAGTTACAAAGCAGCCCAAAAGACAAAAATCGCGATCTGAAGAGATTGAGCAAGCATCAGAAGCAAACACGGGTATAGGAGAGACGTTGGCGTGGTCAGGGCAATAATGTAAAATGACTGTGATGATGGAAAAATGTGGAGAAGAGACAAGAACAGAAGGGCAATATACACACAAAGATAGAAATTCTAAAATAAAATCTGAAAGAAATGCTAGAAATTGAAAGAAAAATAACCATAACAGAAAGGAACAATCCCATTAATGGGCCCATTAAGAGAACTCGGCACAGCTGAGGAGATAATTAGTGAGTTGGAAGATAGGTCAATGGAAACTTCCACAACTAAAGTGCAAAGAAATAAAAAAATAATAATAATAAAAATGACAGAACAGAATACCCAGGAACTGTGGGGAAATAATAAAAAGTATATATACGTTTAATGGGGAAAATGAGAAGAAAGAACAAAACAGAAGAAATGTCTTCAGCAATAATGACGGTTTCTTAAAATTAATGCAAAGCAGAGACCCAGGTTCATAGAATTACATGCAAAATAAATATATTTTTTAAAAAAACTACAGCATGCGTCATTATATTCAAAGTTCAGAAAATTAAAGGCAAAGAGAAAATTCTGAAAGAAGCTTGAGGTGGGAAAAAAACACATTTTACCTATAGCCAGCAACAGAAAGTATCACATTGGATTTCTCTTTAGAAACCAACCAAGATGGAAGAGAATGGATTGAAATAATTGAAGTTTTGAAAGAAAAAAATGTTAAAAACCAATTCTTTAACAAGAAAGGTTATTCATCAAAAGTGAAAGAGGAATAAAGGTTTTATCAGGCAAATAAAAATTGAGGAAATTTTTCACCAGTAGACCTGCCTACTAAGGAATGTTTGAAAGATGCTCTTCAAAGGGAAGGAAAATTATATAGATCAGAAACTCAGGAAAACATATAGAAAAGTAATGTGTTGAGAAGGAGAAAATGAAGGTGAAATAAAATTTGTGTCTGTGTTCTTATTCTCATTTGATCTAACAGATAACGGTTAAAAATAATAATAGCAATAACATATAAAGTATCTGGAGATTACAGCTCATAGACAAATGAAGTTAACGGACAGCAGTGTTAATAAGTGAGAGGATGGGGCAGCGCCTGTGGCTCAAAGGGGTTGGGCGCTGGCCCCATATGCCGGAGGTGGCGGGTTCAAACCCAGCCCTGGCCAAAAACTGCAAAAAAAAAAAAAAAAATGAGAGGAGGGAGGATTCTGGAGCCCTTGTTGCACTTGAGGTTGCATCATCATGTTATTGGAAAGAGAATTTAGATTAGTTTTTTTTTTCCTTTTATTAAGTCATATGCACATAGATCATAAATACATATATGCATTTGTGGGGTACAATGTTTTGATTTTTTTATACAATTTGGAGTGTTCACATCAAACTAATTAATATAGCATTCCCCTCATTTACTTATTGTGTGAAGACATTTATGTTCTATAGTTGATAGATTTGTGCAATATGCTCTATTGAAACTCAAAGACAACCACTAAAAAGGTAAAAGAAAAGTAAAAGAAGCATAATTGATAGTCTAAGGGGAAAAATAATATAAAATTGTCAAATAAAACCCGAGAAGAGAGGAGAGAGTGGGAGATAAAAATGAAGAAAAAAAACATAGTAGATATAAATCCAACTATATAGATTATAATTTTAAACATCGAAGGTTACATTCATCTAACAGAGGTCCTCAAACTTTTTAAACAGGGGGCCACTTCACTGTCCCTCAGACCACTGGAGGGCTGGACTATCGTTTAAAAAAAAACTATGAACAAATTCCTATGCACACTGCACATATCTTATTTTGAAGTAAAAAAGCAAAATGGGAACAAATACAATCACACTGCCTCATGTGGCCCGCGGGCTGTAGTTTGAGGACCCATGAGTCGTTCATGACAGAGATTGTCAGAGTACACAAAAGCAAAACCAAGACCTAACTATATTCTGTCTACAAGATACCCATGTTTAATACAGACACTGATGGAATAAAAAGGATAGGGTGGGAATAGACACACCATGTTCACACTAGTTCAAGGAATGCTGCAATATATATGCTCATTTCATAAAAATGCTTTTAACAATGGAGAATGGGAAATTTAACTTTATATCATTATGCTACTAATTAAAATGTACATTGAGTAGGGTATCAAATGATCAACATCTAAAGAACAATTACTGGCTCGGCACCTGTAGATCAAGCAGCTAAGGCACCCCCCACATACACCAGAGCTGGCAGGCTCGAATCCAGCCCGGGCCTGCCAAGCAACAATGACAACTACAGCTAAAAAAATAACCAGGCGTTGTGGTGGGCGCCTATGGTCCCTACTACTTGGGAGGCTGAGGCAAGAGAATGTCAGGAGTTGGAGGTTACTGTGAGCTGTGATGCACTCTACCCAGGGCGACAGCTTGAGGCTCCGTCTCAAAAAAAAAAAAAAAAAAAAAAAAAAGAATGACTACTAAAGTCCCCACTGTTAGCTGTATTTGGTCATTTTTATCATTTAAATGTTAAACAGTGTGCTACAAGTTCACTGTGAACTCCATGGATGCTTTCTCCAAAGCTTAGCAGAAGGCAGGGATGATCAGCTCACTTACCTTCTCCCAGACTCAATCTATGACCCTTGGAAATATTACACACTAAGTAAATGAAGCCAGTCACCATCGTATGACCCCATTTACATAAGCATCCAGAATAAGTAGCTCTACACAGAAAAAGTTATTCCCAGTTGCCCCTGGATGGCAAATTGGAGGCAAATGAGTACTGGCTGCTAACTGGTACGGGTTTTCTTTTGAAGGCATTGAAATTCTAAAATTGATTGTGGTAGTACCTACCTCCTTATATAGCCTATAGCCTTTCTTCACACAGAAGAAAAGGATGGTATGTGAGTTACATATTGATAGAGTTGTTTATAAGAGGGGGGTCAAACCCTGGAGCATAAAAATGAAAATGTGCAAATCTTAAATACTCCATCAAAACAACAGTCAAAGACTTTTGCTTCCAGGATGTCATGGGCTGGGAGAAACTTTTATGTAAAATTGATGTTATAAAAGAATTGGAGCACGACTTAGCGCCCGTAGCACAGTGGTTACAGTGCCAGCCACATGCAGCGAGGCTGGCGGGTTCCAGGCCGTCCCAGGCCAGCTAAACAACAATGACAGCTGCAACAGAAAAATAGCCGGACTTTGTGGTGGGTGCCTGTAGTCCCAGCTAGTTGGCAGGCTGAGGCAAAAGAATTGCTTAAGCCCAAGAGTCGGAGGTTGCTGTGAGCTGTAAAACCACGGCACTCTACTGAGGACGACATAGTGAGAATCTTTCTCAAAAAAAATAAAAAAGAAGAAGAATTGGAGCACTTTTCTATGCCAGCCCTAGAAAATTAATGTCGTTGACTCTTGAAAAACATGGAATTTATGGAAACCAAACTCCCATGCAGTCAAAAATCTGAGTGCAATTCAACCTTTTCTTGTCACGTCATGACTTTATTGTGTTTTTTGGGAGAACTTCCAGCATCCCTAGTGCTGCTACGTATAGGTTATTTAAGGCTTATGATGTTGACTAAACATAATGAAAACTACTCAAGAACTGGCAGAGATCACTTTTTACTGTGATATTAGAGAAACAAGCTGTTCACACAGAGATGATTAGCATCACATGGTGTTTTCAGCGGGTACTTAACAACCCTTGAGCTCCATACAATAGCAGCAGGAGGTGGCTCTGTGTGCACCACAGAGAATTCACGCAGTTGTGATTTAATACTGCGTCTTTACCTTGGTTTCCGTTCCTTTCCACCATGAATGGTGCATGTACTTTTGCAGTTGTGTGCACATGCGCTGTTACATTTTAACTTTTATAATATATGTGTTTATATTCTATGGTAGTAAAGAATAAAGTAGACTAGTATCTACATATATTTTATGCATTTATGACATACCTAACTTTAAAATTTATTTTAATATTTTTAGGCTATGCAGTTCATCTAAGGATTTTTTCAAATTGTTGCAAATCTCCAAAATTATTTTTCCAATGTATCTTTTGGAAAATATCTGCCTATCAGTAGATCCAGGCAATTCAAACTTTGTTGTTCAAGGTTCCACTGTACAGGGGTGGTGGCTCCTGTGGCTCAAGGAGCAGGGTGCCAGCCCCATATTCGGGAGGTGGTGGGTTCAAACCCGGCCTCAGCCAAAAAAAAAAAAAAAAAAAGGTTCCACTGTACAATATACAAGTGAACTGTAGACTATGTGTGACAAGGTATACATCACAGAGATTAATGCTGTCAGTGTAACTGCAATTAAAAATTATCAAAGCATTTCAAACACGCAGAATTTGAAAAGCAATATAACAGAGACTGATGCCTGTTCGACCGCACTTAATCAGTTCTGACATTTTTCCATGTCTGTGCTCCCTCTTCCTCACTGAAGAGACAAAACTTCACACCTACAGTTGGGTTCACCACCAACCACCACTGCATTCCCTCGTCTCCTTCATCTGTCAAAATCACTCACTCACTATCGGCTTATATATTTTTTAACATCTAACCCTAACTTTATTTTAATTTTACTATGTTTGCGGGCAATCACAAAATCAAGAATGTCTTAAAAACTTTTTCAAGAACGATAACAAAATGAAACTGCAAGTGGTCCAAACTTGCATTTCTGATTTTTAGTCCTTGAAATGTGTTTATTCGTTCTAATCATTTTAACAACACAACTGTACCTTAATTTAGTTATCCAAACCCTCAGTGAAGAATATAATTTTTCAAACTTTAACAAATACCAGCTTATATTTTTCCTTGGATGTATATGTAAAGTCATTGGTTATCAGGTCTATAATTCTAGAAGTGAAATTTCTAGTTATAATCTAAGTAATTTTTCAATTTTACTGGACGTTGCCAAATGACTGCCCGTGTTTATATACATTTAAATTCCTCTAACAAAGTATAAGACTCTGTTATCCTTTTTCGCTCCTAAACCACTAGGTTTTATCAGCCTTGTTGCAAGTCAAGTGGGTTCTAGGCTGCTTTACATTCTCTGAATCATATTTCATTGTGTGTATTTTCCAATGTTTATTGGCCACAAAAACTACCTGTTCTGCCAGTTAAGCCTCTCTTTCGACTTGTAGTATTTTAAAACATATATTCAGTGAATTTATTCTTCACATTCTCTTTGTGATTTAACTTCATTCATTACATTTTTCCATTATAAGATGCAGGCAACACACTGTCACCCTTCCAGTTGACACAATTGTAAGAAATGAAGTCCTGTGGTTTAAGATGCTCAGCCTATGGCATTTTCTAACAGCCCAGCAGACTGACAGATAAAAACACTGATTGAGTGACACATAAACACGTACACCCACAGCTCTGCACTCTTCAGCACAGTTTAAATACAGCATCTCTGTGTTAACTTTTAGTGTTGTAAGAAATTAGTGAGAGGTGCAATTCTCAAACTTACTGTCTGTAAAGGAGGCTTAAATATCTGCACCGTCATTTCCAAGGGCAGAAACAAAATCTGTCAATTATAGATTACTCTAGAGAAATATATCTCCATTCATTTTATTTCAGAGTGTTCAGTAAGACAATGAACAGGAAATCTGGCAAGAATGTTAAAATGTTCTCATGCCTGCCCAGCCATAGGATTATTTCATTATCTCCTATGAGCCTTCTTAATACCTCTCTGATCACGATTGATCTCTTGAAATGGTGCTAGTATGCACCCTTGTGTTTGTAATCAGATTCCAGGAGTTATTCGTGTCTGAACGCCAACACAGAGTCCATTTTTTTTTTCTTTTTCACATATTCATGTGTTCATTAGGCTTCCACTTTTTGCCTTCACAAAATTAAAAAGGCTTAAAATTTAACAACAATAACAATGTTTAAGATAGGGACCAGAAACAAAAGAACGAACAAAGACAAATACATTCAGAAAAGAAATCAGATGA